>CM046798.1:3335941-3380941 GCA_025617405.1 Perca schrenkii | reverse complement strand
TCAGGAAAAAGTCCGAGTTGCTCGGCGCGCAGTCGATCTGCAGGAAGCCCAGGTCGCTGCTCGCGCGCTCCGCCGGGAACACCTTGGTGCCGCCGTTGTTGTGCCGGTCTCCCACCGACGTCCGCCCCGCGGAATGCTTCCGCGCGCCCTCCTGGCTCGGGTCGTAGGGCTCGTCCTTCACCCCCGCCCCGCCTCCCCCCCCGCCCTGCTCGTGGATGAACCGCTGCTCGGTGATGTGCCGCACCGCGTTCTGCCACAGCAGGCGTTTGGGTCGCGCGCTGCCGCCGCCTCCGCTGCCGCTGCCGCTGCTGTTGTTGCTGCTGCTCGGCGTCTTGTTGATGGTGTACAGCTCCTCGCTCGCGCTGGAGCACCGGACCTCGGACAGCTCCATCACCGCTGCCGCTTGTTGCTGCTGCTGCTGCTGTTACTGGGTTCTTCTCCTCACGGTTGCGTCGGTTAATATTATCCCTCCCTTCCCGCAGTTCCCGGCTGTGGGAACGGTTAGCTCGAAGATTTCGGGGCGAGCGCAGCACGGCGTAAAGCGCGGTTGGAGGTCATCGTCACGCGAACGATTCCACTTAAGAAACAGCACGTAAATCCCACTCGAGTGGAAAAGCATCTCCCGGAATCAACCGCGTACCCGCACCATCATCATCATCATCATCATCATCATCTCCATCACCGGGCGGCGTGTCCAAACGGCAGCTCGAGCCACCGTGCGCCGACCGTCCGCACCATCAGGGGTGCACGCGGCGCCACACGGGCAGCCGGGATCAGTCAAAAAACAAAGGCGGAGGTTTCGGGGTGCACGCGGTGTCAGGCAGCAGGAAAAGAAATATATAAAATCTGGAATCTATTAAACGGCTTGCGCGTCGTTGGCACAGCTGGGTCCGTTTACTTTGCCGTTCTTTTTCTTATTTGCGCGTGCCGCTGTAGAGCAAAGAAAAACAAAAGCCCAAATCACGTTAATTCCCGTTTTTTACGGTAACGTTCAGGAAAAGATGCCACAATAAAAAGAGAAAATCTGCTGACCGAAGAGGCCAAGAAAAAGACAACAAAGACTTCAGAATCCGTTCATATAATCCGTTCCCGTTTCCGTCAGAAGGAAATTCAAAATTGTCAAACTTGTTGCACGAGAGGCTCTCGGACTGGTTCAGACGGAGTCGAGTGCGCGAGCTCCCGCAGCACAAATCAACCCTCCTTCTCGCGCCTCTCCATCGACACGAGGGGCTTGCGCTTGGATTGAATGCAACACCTGGCTTGGGGGGGGGGCTAGAAGGAGAGAGAGTGGCGGGTGGGGGGGGCGGTGCCAAGAAAACACAACGGTCCTCCGTCACAGTCCTACTCGGTTATCTCTGTAGAGAGGAGAGACCGCGCGGGGGGGAGATAAAAAGCGGCTCGTGTGCATGGATAGTGTCCCAAAAAAAAATACCCCACTGTCCTGCCCGTGCTGCGCGCGAGGATGAGAACGGAGCCTCCTTCCTCCTCCACCTCCTCCGTCTCTCTCTCTCTCTCTCTCTCTCTCTCTCTCTCTCTCTCTCTCTCTCTCTCTTCTTCGTCCCCTCCTCCTCGGTGTTTAAAAAGGGCGTGCAGCAGCAGCCGCCGCGTGGAGTAGATGTGCAGGGAGCGCGAGGCTGGTCAGCGAGCGAGTCAGCTGGGCTCCGGGTTGACGTCACAGTCACCTCTGTTTGTGTGCTCCCCCCCTCTCTCTCTCTCTCTCTCCTCGTCTTAACTGTCTTTCCTCATCCCACGCTCCTTTATCCCTTAATCCCCAATTCTACCATTTCGTTCCTCCCTGTTTGTTTCTTACTATCCCTTCCTTCCTTCTCCTCCTCCCTTCTTCCATCCCTCCTTTCTGTCTCCAAATAGTTCTCCCTTTCTTCAGATTCTTATCTTCTTCTAGTCCTGTCCTCTATTTCCCATCTTGTTTTTCCTGCCCCTTTTTGTTCAATTCCAACGAGACTCAAATTGAATTTAGCACGTTTCTAGAGAAGCGTACCGACTTGGTCTATGTTAGGCCTCTTAGGGCGTACTCACGCTCGGCCCAATTGCTTTGAACCGTGTGCCCGAGCACGATTGTCCCCCCCACCCCACCCCACGCTGGCCTGCCCCTCACACTGCAATCAGGGCCCGAGCACGCTTACATCATTACATTGCGGGACTCGCCGACTACAATTCCCATTCATCTACAGGGGTGTCAAACTCAAATTCCACACTAGAAAATGAGAATTACATGGGCCAGACATAGAGTTTATTGCTTTTATGTCATGGGAAAAGTCAAATATCTTTGACTGAATAATTGCATGTCTCATATAGCCTTCAAAAAAATGTCTAAGAAAATGCCAAAAGCGTGAAAAATGTCGAAAAAAAACTGACAAAAAGTAGGTGGGCCAAAATGTATTGTGAACCTAAATGTATATAGGGGCCGGATCCAAATTAGCAAGGGGCCGGATTTGGCCCGCGGGCCTTGAGTTTGACACGTGTGATCTATAAGATACGAACCAGACCTTTGCCCGGGTCCAACCGAACCGTGCCCTAGTCCCCCTCTTTCAATATACAGGCATGGGCACAGCACTCTGGCCCGGTTTAACTGGGCCAAGTGTGAGTACGCCCTTAGTTCTAATGAGGGAAAACCTTAATGCTTCGATGTAAGTGACATTTTAGACCAATGGTTCCCAAACGTTTTCACGTCAAAGACCACGGACCCCCGTCTGATGTTTTAGATGTTTTATTACAGAAAGCGTATGAAAAAATAAACCATAACCAAAAGAGTCATGCACTGTCATTGTGTTTCTTATTGTTGGGATTTTAACCCTGTGGATGCTGAATAATGTGTATTGGCCACTCCGGCGCTCCTATCAGAAAACACGAGTCACCAGGTGGAGTTCAACTTTTTACTACATGGTAAGACTGTGCATTACAGGCAGTCGTGGACCTTTTTTCCCAGCAGACATGTTGACTTGTCATAGTAGGAAAAGCACAGCTGAAATTAATAACCTTAATGATGGCTCAGTTCTATCAAGTGTCCCAGTAAGCTATATCAGTGAGTCAGCATGCACAATACCCGGGTCTCTGTCACTGCCCGATGTGAGTCGAGCGTAAAGGTTTACGGCATAACGTGTCTTACTGAAATTTGTGAAATCCATAAAATAATAAACGTTTCTCTTTACATACAATAACAGAAGATGGTAACAATTTCAAAAACGTTTTCGCTATCTATGATTGTTTGATTGCTAACGTTAGCTCAAAGTGCCATTCAAGTGACAGCCTTTGTTGTGTTTTTGATTACTAACTTGTAGCCAGCAGTCATTTCAAAAACGTTTTAGCTATCTATGATTGTTAGATTGCTAACGTTAGCTCAAAACGGCGTTCAAGTGACAGCCTTTGTTGTGTTTGATTGCTAACTTGTAGCTAGCAGTCATTTCAAAAATGTTTTAGCTATCTATGACTGTTAGATTGCTAACGTTAGCTCAAAATGCCATTCAAGTGACAGCGTTTGTTGTGTTTTTGATTGCTAACTTGTAGCTAGCAGTCATTTCAAAAACGTTTTAGCTATCTATGATTGTTTGATTGCTAACGCTAGCTCAAAGACTGTGCGTTAGCTCAAAAAGCCATTAGCATCTTGGAGGCTACTTGTCGCAAAGTGACGCATGCACGACTCAAATCTGCGCTCGACTCACATAGGGCAGTGACACCTCTCCTAAGTGGAATGCAGCCATCATTAATGGTTTTGAACACACCTGTGCTTTTCCTGCTATGACATGTCAACATGTCTGCCGTGAAAAAGGTCTATTGGTTTTCAGGGCAGTGTGGCTTTGGATGCTGCACTACTTCATATATTTAATATTTGATTGGATTGGATTTGTAGGCCTATTATTTTACATTGTGTTGATGTTTGTTATCTTTAATTTGCGGTCTGTTCTGCTGCTCAATTAAATCACCCTGGGTAAGAGCATCTTACTTACTGACTAAATAATATTCTCGGCGATATAACCTGATCACGAATCTAATCTAAGGCTCTCACGGGCCCTCACATGTTTAATCACAAACAGTAAACTTCAAATTAATCAGGAAAAAGAAGAGCTCCCCTGAGATTTTTTTACAATCACCCTCCGCAGATCTCTACTTACCGTCTTGCCTGGAGGACTCTGGTTAAAGCGAGATTAATTCCGATTTTAATTCAGAATGTCATCAAAACGCAACAAAATGTAGACAGAATATTGAATGGAAATGTGCACACGGTAGAAGCTACATCCTCCCCCGCAGCGTGCAAGTCTTGTCCCACTTTCCCCTTATCCGAGAGAAGCAGGGTCGCGGATTAGATCGGGTAAAATCGTTCCCTCCTAAACCTTAAGGAGCTGCGAGAGGTCCCTACGAGGAGAAGCACCCCCCCCACACACACACACTTTGACTCACACACGGCTTCAGGGCGAGAGGAAAGTTGCCTCATTGCTATTCAGTCTATTTTTACCTCCTTGTCGTCTGCCGTGTCTCCACTGTAGCTTGTTTCTGCTGATTCCCAGGAACAGAGAATTACTGAAATCCTTCGCCAGAACTGAACGCTATCAAGCACCGGTAAGAGCGGGCTATAGTTCAACGTGCCCTTTATTTTATTTGTCCTTTATACTGTATGTAGGCTAACGGAAGGAAAATCAAATTGTAAATCTGCAGTTCCCACATCGCTGGAGCTTCAGAAGGAAAGCTGCTCCGGAAAGTTGCAGCGTACAAATGAAGTTGCGCGTCAGAGAATCTCGGTAAAAACTGGACACGAACTCCACTCCGTTCTTTTAGGATGTTTGCGCTCTCATACAGCGGCAGTCAGTGTGGTTTATACAATAATAAATAAGTGGAATAATTATGAATTGAACTGCATTACTTTTCGTGTTACGAATGGTTCATGAGAAAAGCCTGCCATTAGGGCTGGGCGATATGGAGAAAATCAGATATCACGATATTCTTGACCAAATACCTCGATATTGATATTGCAACAATATTCTAGGGTTGACAATTGGTGCTTTAACAAAATATTTTCACACTTAGATTTTAGATAAATAATCACCAGTAATGTGGACATAATGTCTAAGTGGGGAAAAGGCAAATAATAGAACGGCTAGAACAGTCTGGTAAGTTCAGAAATCACTTTATTGTAATGCAGCCTTTAAAACCAGGAAAAGACAACACTGTCATATCACGATATTACGATATCCAAAATCTAAGACAATATCTAGTCTCATATCACGATATCGATATAATACCAATATATTGCCCAGCCCTACTGCCATCTCTGTGTCTCTTTCTGCGTGGGGTAGCAATCACAGTCTGGCACCGGAAACATACGTTCATCACCGACCTCTTTGGTGGGATCCACAAATCCGCTTGTTAGGTTTCCTCTGCTGCTCAGGAAGGTGTAATGGCAACAACTGGCCGGTGCTTGGAACAGCCACGCTATTGCATTTTATTTTCAGATTCAAAATAGCTCTTCACCAGCACTTATAGCTCTTCTCCCAGCACACAATATGAGACCTTCACTAGGTCAGTCTCACAGGCTCTCATTCCAGTTCCCCCCCATACAAAAACAACTACGCTCAGAAATCCTTTTTTTATACTTACACCAAAATTTTGAATGACATTCCCCATCACATTCGAACACTATCACCCATCACATCTTTTAAAAAGTCATACAAACTGTTTCTTCTTGATAGTCACACTTGCACACATGTATTGTTCTAGTGTTGTTTGTCCATATTTCATGTTTTATTGTATCTGTCTAGTCCATGATGATGTCCTCTATGGATGTTTTTGTCCCCATGTGCCAAAGTTGTGTTCAATGTTCTATGTTGCTGCAGAACAGGAACCTGCTGGAAACCAGTTTTTAAACTGAGTCAGGGCTGTTTATATTGTAACTTAATTGTTGCTTTTAAATTTTCCTGCATAATAAATGGAATGAAATTCATTCTCACCTTTCATTGTGCAGTGTACTGTTACACTACACATAGCTGTACATACTGTAGATATCTGTCTATATGGTTCGTACTGAATATCCATATTTATTCAGTTTGTCTTAAAATAATACACTGCATATATCTATATTATTTTTACTATTATAATGTTACTGCTGCTACATTGCACATATCTGTACATGTTGTTCATACACTGCTCATATTACATAGCCATATTTATTCTGCTCATGTAAGGTAACTGCTAATACACTGCACAAATATTTAATTTATATTACTCTATACCACCTTCTGTTAACCAACTGTATACTACTGTCTACACTGCACTATATTTCTTGACCTGTCTATACTTGAATGTCACATTGCTGCACTTTTCTGCTCTTTTTGCACTTCTGGTTGGACGCAAACTGCATTTCGTTGTCTTTGTACTTGTACTCTGCACAGTGACAATAAAGTTGAATCTAAATCTAAATCTAAGTTGCCGGTTAAACACCTTTTGGTTACGTATATCATGCCTGCATGCGCGTTTCATCTTCACGTTTCATGTTCATTACGTCAAAGAGAGACCAAAGCATGTCACCTCCTTTAACAACAATTTTTTACATTTCAAAGGTTTTAAGTTATAAATAGTGTGATATACCGATATACATCCATTTAGAGTGAATCCCTTCATTTACTTTCCCCGAATCACATTAAAGGCTGCATACATTATGTGGAGTTTATCAGTCTGTGCGGCCTCCCGGCGATCAAAGTGTCGCAGTATTCTCAGAAATTAAGCTGTTTGCCTTTTTCGTCCGGACCCGCTCATTTCAGGGTGTCAGCCCCCCTGACAGCTCTGCAGGGTCGCGCGTGACAGCTCATCAATTCCACGGTGGCGTAATTTGCGGTTTCAGTGACGAGATGACAGGAAATGAGGGACGGCTCGCCCTCCGTTCCTATGTACAGAGCTTAACGACAGCGAGCGTGCCCAGCAAGGACGAGCGTGTCCTTTCCCTGTCGCCTGACAGTGTCAGGGCTGCAGTCCATGCACGGGCCGTGCCCCGCAGCTAGCCGCAGAGCCAAAATAGGTCTTACCTTGAATAATGGAGGGATACATGGGAAGGTTTTTAGCTCTGCAGGAGCCTTTATTCTCATCATTTGTCCCGCTGGAGGTTAAAATCTGCCTGGAACAGGATGTCGTTTCTACTTTACTTTCTTTTCTTTTTGTGCTTTGTCTGCTTTGAGGTTTTCAACAGTTGTCTACAATCCTAAGTAGACTAACGGCAGACATGTTTCTAGGAAATGGGGGGGGTTAACGATTTGCCAAGATTTTTAGGGTTTGAAGGAAAAACTCAAAACTCAGTTACACACTAATAACAAAACCACATAAAGAAAATACTCCACTACAACTAATTGTCATGAATTGCAACTTAAACAACAAATCCAACCTTTAAGGACACCAATTTTCTTTGTGAATGAATAATGTATCGTACATAAATAAATGTTCTTCCTTAAAATACAGGGGGAATAAGTCAGTCCACCCCTATGTTAAATTCCCATAGAGGCAGGCAGATTTCAGTTAGCCTAATAGCTGGTTTGATTTGCAGTGAGAGATGATTTTATGGAAAGTACCCCATGCCAATCTCTAGGTATGGTGAAGGGATGTGATGATGTTTTAGGGGGGGAGGGGTGGGGGGGCTATTTTAATTCCAAAGACCAAGGGAACTTCATCAGGATGCATAGTATCCTGGATCCATGAAATAACTGGCCTTTAAAAATAAACATCTGCCTGCCTCTATGGGAATTTAACATAGGGGACGACTGACTTATGCCCCCTGTATTTTAAGGAAGAACATTTATTTATTTACGATACATTATTCATTCACAAAGAAAATTGGTGTCCTTAAAGGTTGGATTTTTCCTTATTTTTTTAATTAAGGCATTAAGATCAATTGCCAAAAGATGATTTTTTGTATTCCTCTTTTTAATCAACTTTAGCATGGGTTCATAAATGTATGAGTGCCACTGTAAGTACAGTACAGGCCAAACGTTTGGACACACCTTCTCATTCAATGCGTTTCCTTTTTATTTTCATGACTATTTACATTGTAGATTCTCACTGAAGGCATCAAAACTATGAATGAACACATTTGGAATTATGTACTTAACAAAAAAGTGTGAAATAACTGAAAACATGTCTTATATTTTAGATTCTTCAAAGTAGCCACCCTTTGCTTTTTTATTAATAAGGGAAATAATTCCACTAATGAACCCTGACAAAGCACACCTGTGAAGGTAAAACCATTTCAGGTGACTACCTCATGAAGCTCATTGAGAGAACACCAAGGGTTTGCAGAGTTATCAAAAAAGCAAAGGGTGGCTACTTTGAAGAATCTAAAATATAAGACATGTTTTCAGTTATTTCACACTTTTTTGTTAAGTACATAATTCCATATGTGTTCATTCATAGTTTTGATGCCTTCAGTGAGAATCTACAATGTAAATAGTCATGAAAATAAAGAAACACATTGAATGAGAAGGTGTGTCCAAACTTTTGGCCTATACTGTATATTATTTACTTTTTTAATTGACGAAAGAAGAGAAGAATAAAAAATGGGAAACAAGAAGGAAAGTCTTTCACAGTTTGGTTAAATTCTCTAAATGTCTAGTATTTTTTTTTTTTTTACAGAGTTTTTTTTACTAAGTTTCCTCATATTTGAAATTTGAAAATGTGAATCTTCAAAGTAATCCATATTTCCATCTGAAAGAAAGAACAATGTCCTGGTGGAAAAGTATTCTATGAAGCACACAACTACTCTAGAATTTGCGCACTGTCAAACGTATACAGGGAAACCTAATGTTTAAAAGGAAAAGTTTCATGTCCAAAACGCCTTTAAAATCTGTGTGCGCTGTTGTGGGAAAGTGATCTTACCGGACAGCTCAGTGCGAGTCTAAAGCAGCAGAGAGAGGCAGACGGTGAATAATGAACAACGGGAGCGTGCCTATGTTCACACAGCCGTATGTTCCTACATTTCTAAGAAAAAAAAAAATCACTGAAAATTAGGCCCTATGTTCCCACAGCCCAGATCATCATCATATCAGATTATCTCCCCCTTTCTCCCAATCTGGTAGTCAGTTAAACCCAACCTATTATCCAGTAGCAATGGACTACAGATGGAATGTAACCCTAACCCTAACATAGGGCCTAATTTTAAGAAAAATCTTAGAAATGTGGGAACATATGGCTGTGGGAACATAGGGCCTAATTTTCAGTGAAAAAGAAATTCTTAGAAATGTGGGAACAATGGGCTGTGGGAACATAGGGCTGTGGGACCATACGGCTGTGGGAACATAGGGCTGTGGGACCATACGGCTGTGGGAACATAGGGCTGTGGGAACATAGGGCTGTGGGAACATAGGGCTGACCCCATGAACAACTACACTGAGATCATCCATACAACATTAAATTAAGCTATCCGTTCACACAATACAGTAACGTGAGCTATTTAAACTAGCCAGATACATGGTTAAACCTCATTGGCTCTTATCGGTGTATTGTCGTGTGTACTTTGTCCACAGCAATCCCACCAATCGGTTCAGACAGCAGCCACCATGCTGCGAAGGTCATTTACCACTTCATTTGTCACACCGCTTCAGCTACATACTGTACGTGTCATACCTCAACACTTACAATTTCCTTCCTGCATAATGATTGATTCCACATTACTTATTTGTCTTTGTTCAAACGGTGTTGTTGTTTGCATAGCATGAGTAATGACCTCATTAATTCCTCTGGCATGCTGGTTTTTGTCTTCCCACCGAAGACAAGGTCTCAGAGGGCTTTCTCGAGCATAAGTTGTAAATCTGAGTCTTAATGGAGAGTGGAAATATGTCTGTTGATTAAATTATATTTTATATTATGTTAAAGTGGTTATATGCAATTTTCTCAGAGTGGAAGTGAAACTATTTGTCTCCTACCACAGTCCAAGTAAGATTTTTTTCAACAAGTCCTCCAAACCATACAACAATTTGGGTTGTTTATTCCATCCCAGGGGCGGATCTACCGGGGTGGCATAGGGGGACAAATGCCACCCTAAAAGAAAGCCTTGCCACCCCTGCTGCCACCCCAGTTGGCAGCAACAAATTAAAAGTTACGGCCAATTTGACCATTTACGAGGAGCAAATCTCCAATGTCCGACTGCAGTCAGTCAAAAACTGTTCCCCAAAAACTTCCCCTCTCACACATCTGCCACTCATCACCTGTGTCCTACCTTAATGCCGGTCCTGTGATAATGCCCCTTACTTCTATCACACTTCTATCTCCTATTAAGTGAGATCACATTGTATGTCATTGGTCACCTCAAATGCAGGACATTGATTGCATGAGATGAAGTGTGTCTGTATGAGTTTGTAAATGGCAGCCTGTGCCCTTTTGTAGTGTGTACATAATATTTCTCATCAAACTGTGACTAAATTTAGTATATATACAGTACAGGCTAAAAGTTTGGACACACCTTCTCATTCAATGCGTTTCCTTTTTATTTTCATGACTATTTACATTGTAGATTCTCACTGAAGGCATCAAAACTATGAATGAACACATATGGAATTATGTACTTAACAAAAAAGTGTGAAATAACTGAAAACATGTCTTATATTTTAAATTCTTCAAAGTAGCCACCCTTTGCTTTTTTATTAATAAGGGAAATAATTCCACTAATGAACCCTGACAAAGCACACCTGTGAAGGTAAAACCATTTCAGGTGACTACCTCATGAAGCTCATTGAGAGAACACCAAGGGTTTGTAGAGTTATCAAAAAAAGCAAAGGGTGACTACTTTGAAGAATCTAAAATATAAGACATGTTTTCAGTTATTTCACACTTTTTTGTTAAGTACATAATTCCATATGTGTTCATTCATAGTTTTGATGCCTTCAGTGAGAATATACAATGTAAATAGTCATGAAAATAAAGAAACACATTGAATGAGAAGGTGTGTCCAAACTTTTGGCCTGTACTGTACGTCTGCCATATGTTGCCACCCCTCAAAAATTCCTGCCCCCCTCTCGCCACCCCATAAATATTTTTCTAGATCCGCCCCTCCAACCTGATCTCACAGAATTCCGTGAAATGAACACGGACCGCCAAAAATTCCAGACGCAGTTTAGGCACCGAAATTACTTGAGGTTTGGGTTAAAATCAGTACATTTGTGGTCGCCTGGGTAGCTCAGCTGGGAGAGCGGGGGCCCGTATGCAGAGGCTCAGTCCTCGACTCAGCAGTTCAGGGTTTGAGTCCGACCTGTGGCCATTTGCTGCATGTCTTCCCCCTCTCTTTCCCCCTTTCCTGTCTATAGCTGTCCTGTCTATTAAAGGCTAAGATGCCCAAAAAATGTGTCTTAAAAAAAAATAAAAAATCAGTACATTTGTTACGTTACTTCACTTATGGTTACGCACATGACTGGCTTTGTTCTGTTTGCCTCCTTATGTGGAATTTGTGATGTCATGTTTATTACTACCATGCACCAATGAGGATTACGCGACAATCTGATGACAGTTGGTCAGTTGTTTTGGTGTCAGTTAAATCTGATCAAACCACAACCCCACAGCTGAGGTTTTTCTTAAAAGATAACAGGCCGTAATATTTAATACACTGAAATATTAAAGATTTTAAGCTTTCAATGGCTTCAACCAAATCTTAACCATAGCAGTTACGCAGTGGCAGATCAGAAATTGATTTTTAAAGGCAATAAGAAACCACATTTTTTATAATTTTGGTATGAGGACTTGTGTGGCACAACCACATATCGATAATGTAACTTTGACAAAAGGTAACGGCAATAAATTCTTCTCTATGATTTATCAGCTATCTTAAGCAACTTGCAAGTTGACTTTTAGACTCAAATGAAAATGTGCTGTTCCTTATATGTTAATTCTGACTGCTTTAATGCAGCTTTTCTGTGATTAAAGGGATTTGGAAATCAGTTTTTTCCAAACGTCTCCAGCTCATTCACTCTAATTCAACTCCAACAAGAGCAAACTGTGATTATACTGGCCTGCTGCCAGGTGTTAATGCACCACTGAAGGAGCGAGTAGGTGGAAGAAGAGTCACCCTTCTCTAGTTGTATAAAGGTTAATAATTACACCGGTAAATGCTTCTCTCTGCACTGAGTCAATGCTCTGGATCCACCAAGGTTACACACTGAGGCTCTGCAACAAAACAGACTTTTATTGAGGCAAATAATCCAGTGTGTGGAAACTGCAGGCAGACTCTCTTCATTCCCCAGAGGACTACCACTCATCAGTGAAGTTCTGTGTAATTTTGCTTCTGTGCAGCGTTGGCTTTGAATCTGGGTCGAACATGAATTAAGTGTAACCTCTATTTTCCACCGGTTGCGTTTGTGCTGCGTTTTGGAGACGCCGAGACCACCGCGAGCAATCACAGCCATTCAAGTCAATGCTTGATATTCCACCAGTCGCGCCACGACATGTCCCTGATGCGGGCGTGAAGCGGCCAGGTCTGTTGGTATACGTGCAGTTTAGTGTCCCAAATTATTTTCCAAAAACTGAGCGTCCCAAATGATGAGGGTCTTATTTGAGACAGGTTAGTTTATTATTTTCCAAAAGCGGAGTGTCCCAAAGCTACCATAAAGCTACCATCTGCAGGATTATGACTTAACGCCTCGAAAATCGGCCGTGGGACAGTCTGGTGAGGTCAGTGACTCAAATCTGTTCGGTGTGTCCCGTGCCGTCGTCAGTCTGGGGGGCTGTCGGCCTTCATTTTGGCCGACCTGACATGTTCAGTTGCCGGCAGGGCAGTCTGGACTCAAACGGAAATGCCGAGCAGAATGAGCGTGACTAGAGTCTCTCAAAATCTGAGGAAAATCTTTTAAACTGACCTTTGTTGATCTGAAATGAAGACAGATTCAGCAACTGCACGGCCTATTTCTCGCTTAAAATGTTTTCAGAAACACGTTTCAGTGAACTATTTTAGTCCAATATGAGATCGTATTCTGAACGAGCCGCCATGACAGTCTGGCTTTGAATTTCCGGAGAAAACAAACGCGTTCGTCCAATCAGCTGCCGGTTTTCATTTCTTGGGCAACAATACAGTAGCGCCGCCTGCTGTTATAGAGATGTATTACGTTTCTCAAGTCGCCTCAGTGTGTCCCGAGGTAGTTTTTTGGACCTCTGGGACCCGACAGATCATCTCAACTGGCTTTCTGCCGAGGGTCGGCCGTCTGGTTGGTGTGTACCGGCTATTAGTCAGAATCCCTCCCAGATGTAGCGATACCCATGCGCCTAAGTGCTTCGGTTCGTCGGGAGTAGCCTGGGCCCTCGGTCCGGGTGAGCAGAGCCGTTCGTGACTGGGTCAGGGTGCGGCCAGAAAAGCACCGTAGTGTTGATAAAACGAGTTTTGAGGGATGGGGGTTAGGCAAGTAGGCCTATCATGATTTCTTTAGGCTACACTGTAAATTGTGACAATTGTGTGTGTATTAGTGCTGCACAGGTGGTTTAGCAGGTTCATAATTAATGACATTGTATGGGGGAATTTGGGACACTAAACTGCATGTAGATAGCCTGGTTGACACCAGACCCTTCTCAGTTGTAACTGAGAGTGGGTCTGGGGAAGCTTCAATCGCAGCGCATTTCCAAAGTGGCGTCACCAACGGACGCCGCTCAAATGCCTCTGGGCGCAACTGGATAGTCCGTCAACCAATCAGAGCAACGATCCGGGTGATGTAGCAGTGACAGCGGCATCAACGGGTTGCTGCTAAAGCGGTGACCGTCATGTTGAATGTAAACAAAAAGCTGCTCGCCGTAGCTGCGCTATCGTCATCGTGTAAAGCCCGCCTCAGCGGTTGTGATTGGTGCCTCGATTTGGAAAAATCGGAAATGGGCTTGAATGGGCTCTTGGCCAGAATGACTTGCAGGGCAAATCTCAAATTTGCTGTAAGTCCGTCAGGGTTTTCCCAGGCTAGCACGAAGAATTTTCCATAGGGAATTTGGGACACTAAACTGCATGTATACCAGGTCTATTTTCATGCGACTTAGGGGGCGTTCAGACAGCCAGGCAAGAAGTGAAACAGCAACATCCTGTCACCAAAAGACCCCTCCTCCCCCATATTGTATATGTCTCCTTTACAACACCATGGATGAGATCACATGAAATCACAGATCCTTTTATTTCATGCCTTCTCAGAAAAGAGAAGGCATGGAGTTTACCTGCAGGGGAGCTTAGAGTGGAAGGTAGATAATAGCTTTTTAAACCTGTGATTGTTCTGTAAAGCACTTGTAGAGACAATAAAATCTGTGAGTCAAGATGCAAGACGCTCCGCTTCTGAGACGCTCCCGGTGTGGTACGGAAGTGAAGACGGAACAAAACTGGAACAGACGTGCCCAGTGGAAAATCGGAGTAAGACCTCATTTTTATCCTGACAGTGGGGGGGGAATCCTTCAGATTAAGAACACAGAAACTCACTGAGGATGTGAAGAGGACAAACCTCAGCTCATTGGATCAGACAGAGAATCAAAAGATTGATGCATTGCAATTGAATTCCAGTTTGATAAGATAAGATATACTTAATTGTCCCAGAATGGAAATTTGTTTTGGACTCTGTCCGTTCCACAACTTTACAAAGACAACAGAAAATACAGAAAATAAGCATCTCTCAACACTCTCATGCAACACAAAACATGCTCTCATATACATTAGACAGGTACCTATATAGTAATGCTCCCAAATACATTAGACAGGTCCCTATATAGTAATGCTCTCATATACATTCGACAGGTACCTATATAGTAATGCTCCCAAATACATTAGACAGATACCTATATAGTAAGCACATTAACTACTCCTTTCATTGGCATTTTTTAATTGAACAACCCTGTCGGCTGCATTCTCTGCAATAACTGTAGCACAGCCCTTGTGCAATGATTTATTGCACAATTAACATATTGGCCAACCCCAATAGCCTACGTATTGCACAAATGACACAATGCACTGACATAATGCACAACCCAAATAGCCTACGTATTGCACAACTAACATATTGTACAACCCCAATAGCCTATGAATTGCACAACTAACTTCCAATTCCAGTTTGTAATGCAGTTATCTCACTTCCAGACCTCTGAAACATCTGAGCTGATCTGAGGCTGGACTTAAAACTGTTTAACCGTTAACTGACAATAAGAAGTTTGACAAATTGATACTATCAGTTAAACAGCTTTTGTGTGCAACTAATATTTTATTTTTTGGGGGTGTAAGTTATCTAGTTACAGCTCTAAAGATCAGTCAACACTAAGTAAACATTTAGAACAAAAAAACAAACATGAAACAAATTATTTTTTATTTTTGAGAGAAATATGAGACCTGCTGCCTCGTCTCCAATGTATGTGTGAGTAGTTCCTCAACCAATCAGCGCGCAGCTCATCTAAATATTCAGGAGCATACCATATTTGAAGGAAAAGCTGTCGTTCCAAATAGAGACATTCTAGAGGGATGTATAAGGGCCAAAAGAATAGCAACTGGGACATTTTCAGCCCAACCACTGTTACATACCCTATTAGGAGACCTTATGGGAACAGTGTGAAATACCCTATATAATCATTCTATCACCCCTTTAATAGGTAAATATTATTTATTTTGTTGCTGTTTTGTTTGAATTTTACAGCTGAATAAATAGTATTATTACATTAGTAGTATCTTTATTTAAAGGGGCGCTATGCAGTTTGGGCAATTTCTTCGCTGTTTGCTGGCAGGTTTCTCTATAGCACTCCCCCTACAGCTTCAGAATAGATATTTGGCAGCTCCTATGTTTATTTGTGTCTGAGTCCTCCCCCGGTCAGTCTGCCGTTTCCTCTTTCTCTGTTCTGACTCTGAAGCTGTTCAGTTAAGCTAAAGTAAGCTACAAAAAACCTGCATAGTTCCCCTTTAAGTTACTTTCAGTACCTGTTAGTAGTTTTGTTTTGAAGGTACCATGCAACCTGATCCACCAGGTGAAATTTACCTATATAGGTGAGCAGGGATAGTACCAGGTAGGCCCAAAAACTGGAGAAATAAACCTCACAAAACGCCATCCTTGCCTGGACAATTGAGTTTTTTTTATTTCCTGTTTAAGGTTCATTCCTTCGGTGCCTCAGTGGTCGTTTGATTTTGAGTTTTTTGTCTGAGGACAAATCGCCACTACGCCGTTGAGCTTGTAATCTTCACTATTGTTGCTTTCTAGCCATAACCCAACTCAGGGTCAAGATCAACATGCAGCATTAACAAGCAGCAGTCACTGAGTTTAATTCATTTTCTTCATTGTAATGTATTTCCCTTGAATCCTTGTCTTTAGCTGATTAACTCAGGTTCTTCCTTGTTGCCAGTGTATCTTTTTGCTTATTCAACCAGCAAATTGTTTTTCATGCAAACAGCCATTAACCATTAACCATTAACAAACATTAAATTCCACGGGGAGATGAATTGGTATATCTGTTTGGTTTGAGAAACAAAACTGTACCTTATAAAATTGGTTGAAAATGCACTTCACTGTGGAGCTGAATATTGTTTTTATGCAAGTAAGAGACACAATTCTGCAAAGATCTCCCAAGGGTTTACAAAGACTTTCATCTGCCTATTTCTGTGACAAAATGTAAACACAATGAGGGTCTCAAAGTGTTTACGTCTCTCTCGACCTCTGCTCCGCGTCTTCGTCCTCTGTGTGATGACAGGATGCGGATTCTCAGGATGGTGAGTGGGTTTTAACTCAGCTGCAGTTTATCTGACAGATCAGAGGCAGGCTGGGAAACGAGACACACACACACACACACACACACACACACACACACACACACACACACACACACTGCATCCCTTCCCACTCCCCCTGCCATACTAACCTGCACTTCGCATGCCACCATTGATTAGTCACACCGCCATCAGCATGCCAGCGTTGTGTCACACATGTGAGCGTGTGTGTACTAGGAAGTGCATGTTAGCATATTTGTGTTTATGGGCATGTAAACAAGTGTGAATATGACATTTAGAGTGAGGACATTTTTGGGAAATAAGGACATTTTGGCCTCACAGTTTGAGGGTTCAGACTTGGTGCTAAGGTTAGAATTAGGTCTAGGTTAGGGTCAAAACCTCGGTCCTCACACCTCGGTCCCTAGACCTCGGTCCCCAAACCTCGGTCCCCAAACCTCGGTCCTCCCACCTCAGTCCCCAGACCTTGTTCCTCAGTCCCCAGACCTTGTTCCTCAGACCTCAGTCCTCAGGCCTCGGTCCTCAAACCTCGGTCCCCAGACCTTGGTCCTCAGACCTCGGTCCCCAGACTTCGGTCCTCAAACCTCAGTACTCAAACTTCGGTCCCCAGACCTCGATCCTCAAACCTCATTCCTCACACCTTGGTCCCCAGACCTCGGTCCCCAGACCTTGGTCCTCAAACCTCTTTAATTTAATAAAATGTTGTCACTGATCAGATAGTTTTGGTTTCAGATGTTTTATTACAGAACATGTATGAAACCCATGACCAAAACAGTCATACATTCTGTCGTTGTGTAACTTTTGGGATTATAGTGAAAATAAATGGCTTCCCGTTTTGCTGGGGACCCTCTGGAAACCCTCAAGGACCCCACTTTGATAAACCACTGTGTTAGGAAATAAGTGTAGGGTAAGCTCTGCCACATCGCTGATTGTATTACAAAAGTCCTTCTCCAAGAGGTGGAAGATCATGGGTAAAAGAAACCAACGGTGACGGTCTCATTTTTTCCCCAAAGTTTGAGAGTGGGATAATCCAGCCCTCACACCGCTGCGCTGTGATTGGCCGACAGCAGTAGCTCTTTTAATTCAAACCTGCTGAGTCGAAGTTTTCCAGATCCATCTCGGCCAAAATGCAATCAGATGTAATTAAAGAGGAGAGACAAAATAAAATTTCACCAAAGCCTTTATTAAACATCTTGGATCATATTTGGATGTACATACAGAAAAAAAATTACTTCAGTCATTACAGAGGCTCTATTCAACAATCTGTTGAATCATGAATACAGAGTAGTCAGTGTTAACTTTTTTCAATATAATCTTCATTGAAAATGTTAAAAAAGTTTTTTTACAATGTGAAAAGAAAACAAATCTCTCTTTTAAGACTTCCCATGGTCACCTCACGTCACAAGTCCAGTTAATAACAATGCATTCAAAATAACTACAAACCATTTAAATCCGCTTAAAACCTAGCAACACACCAGACTTTGCGCAACCACCATCCATAGCGTACCTAAACTTGGAAACTAGAAAAACATCATCTATAACGTTTCCTGTGAAAAGCAACAGCAACGCAACAAGTTAGTTGTATATAAACCTAATTTCTGGGAGGCAGGGTTGGTATACGGAAGAGGATTAGGGCCACTGGTGAAAAATCTATTTGAATTCTGACTTTAAACTCAGAATTCTGAGAATTAAGTCAGAACTCAAATACATTTTTCACCAGTGGCTCTATTCCACTTCCGTATTGGTAAAAAGAAAAAAATTACATTTTATTTTGGATATTAAAGTGTAAATCCCATTTTTAAAATCCTCTCCATACTCTTTAGAAATACAATTATGGTGAAGAAGTGCTGAATCCTTTCATACCCTTATCATTGTGGTGGCCCTAAAAGAAGTCCAATTGAAATATATTGAGTATAAAAATACCGAGAGCAGCTTAAAGTTTTCGACTAAATCCCCCCCAAAATCCTCCCACGAAGAATACAGAGGAGATACCCTGAGTGTCATCAGCGAAACCACTGGTGTGCTGCTTTAAATAGACATGAGAAGAAAAATCAATTCACACTGAAATATGCCCTCATTTGACGTCATCCCCAGAACTCTGTATCTGTATCTTTGGAAGTCAGAGCATCATAAAATACGTCCACAGTAATCCTTATACTTGTACTGGTAGGAATCATTGCATAACCTAATAAAAAAAACTAATCAGCACCGGAAATACACAGAAATTAGCCTCATGTCTTCCAAGTGATATAGGTTTTTAAATCCTCTGTACGAGATTAAAGAACTCGTTGAGATGTTTTTGCGCTCTGGGAGTGGTGGAGGCTGAGGCCCGCTCTGGAAATGATCATGTTTGAGGGTAACGCGGCAGTTTGAGCCTTGCTGCAAATAACCAACTGTGCTGGCATCATATCTGAGAGGCAGCCTGAGGGGATGAGTCATCAAGAGGACTTTCTTTCTCTTTTTTTTTCCCTCCTTCCCTCCTCCTCCTCATTCCTCCGGTCTCTGGCTTGTAATCCGCTGCACTCGGCTCGTCGTCCATTTGGCTGCTGGTTTTTTTGTCGTTGTTTGGCTTCGAGCCGCAGCATTAATCATCCGTAAATCGTGTCGGCAATCAGTGAATCTATAACTAATACACCAGACATTTCCCTGATTGTCCACTTGAACTGAAGACAAGTCAAGATGCTGATGTACAGGCGGCTATAATTTCAAATTCATAATTGTGATGTCTGACAAAGTCCCGGGCTACAGAAACGCATAAAGAACACACTGAAGGCACTCCTTTTGATTTGATGTTAGACGTCATCCAGAAGCAAGGATTTCAAACCGGCTCTCTCAGAATAGACGAGGCCTTCAGAGGAGTCACTGCCGAGTGATTTATTAAAGCGAGGCTGCTGCTGCTGCTGCTGGGTTGTATAATGATGTCTATCAGCACCACCTTCACCTCCGTTTCCCATGGGTCACTGCTTCTCACAGGCAACACAAATTACCTCGACACCAAGCTCATGAGATGGAATAGCTGTCAAGGGGGGCCCGCGGCGTGCATGCCGCCTGAACAGCAGGACCATCCAGTTTGTTGTTATTTAGCTCAGATTGATTCAGATAAATCAGATCATGTGGAAATCTGTGAGAGTCTGCGGCCATTTAGTCTAACGACGTTTTTCCATTACATGGTACCAGCTCGACTCGCCTCGACTCTACTCGCCTTGACTCAACTCGACGCACTGTATGTTCATTTCCCATCGCAGATTTTAGTACCGCCTCAGCGTGGCTGGTCATCGTAGCGGCACACAACGGCGAAGGTGTGTTGTTGGCATTCGTTATTGACACAAAAAGTCTCCTTTAATGTCATATTTGGACACGCTTGGTCGGGACTCTTTCCTTCACTATTTTGTGCTCTGGGCCAGATGTACGTACATTTGCGAATGTAGCGTTATCGGCACCATGGCCAATCCGCAGAAAGCGCACACTGTGATACTTCAGCTTACGTCGTATTTACCAAACCTGCAGTTCATCGGCGAATCAGCACCTTTCTCCGCCCACTATACTGTAAATTGCGCGCATCTTTCTATCATGGATCAGCCAACAAGTCAGTCAAAACAGCGAAAACAAAGATTTAGTGATAACAAAGTTGATCTGCTTGTTCGTGAGGTAACAGCTTGATGCGTGTTATTTCAGCATTAGTGGTGGGGGAATGGATGTATTGACTAGTGCGCTCTAGCAAAGCGTTAAGTACTTGTGACTTGTGCTATGATACAGCTGAGTGCAGACTGCGATATTCCCACTGCTGATGCTAGGATATTTGTAATGTAGCGAGGAGTTTAACAACAGCTGGAATGGAATGTGAACGCTGAGTCGGATATTCTATGTCATCTTTGATTTCTTCCAGTAACTGTAATATTACATGGCTGCTTAATCTGTAACGCTTAATGATATCGTGTTCACTCAACGGAAAAATTGTGATCTGGGGGCAACAATCCTTTCAGCTCATCTCCTTGACCTATCTTCGTCTTCGTCTTGCTTGAATTACTGCGGCCATTTCATCAGAAGGCATATGCGAGGAAACCCGCTTGCAGCTGGTTTACACCTGCTTTTAAGAGGCGGAGAATTTTCACATCAAAATAGAGGAGCGCTTTCACGGGCGATTTTGTTACATACCGTGGAATAAATAATTAGGCGCACTTTACGCTTCTCCTCCCATCTCTTTATGGGAAACTCCCACTTTCCCCTTGACCCTCCCGTGAATGCATATGTATGACACGGAAAAGTGCAATTTGACATTTTTAGTCCCCACGACAGGCAGTCTGCGCTTTTACCTTAGTGGTAAACCACTGTTTGTACATACCTCGCGAAAACAAATACGCATGAAGTGGGCGCAAAAGTGTTAGTACATCTGGCCCTCTATGTTGGGACTTTTTGCATCACTATTTCACCGTTTTATATAAGCATATCTATATAAACACCATAACATTTGAAATGACATCAATTTTTTACTATTTTTGTGCCGTCTGTTTCATCTTTCATCTTTTCTGTGTGAACACAGAGGCAGCAGTTGTCAGCGTCCCAGGCTGGGTGCTGTCAGGGTGATGTATGGAGCCACTGGGTGCTCACACACTGTGTGTCACATGCTGTGTGTCTGGAGTGTCGCCAAAACTCTGATGATTCTTCCCCTCAGAATGCCGCGGCTGACAAATCATGTCGCCCTCCATAAGGACAGCAATTCTTGATTATGTGGCACATTTTCTTAAAAAATGCGATGGAATATGCTGGATATTTATGCAATTTTATGCAATGAAATTGCGGGAACTTGCAAAAACTGCGGTTTGATGAAAAAGAGAAAGAAAAGTGATTCCACCAACACCCTGCTTTTCGATAACGTTACCATGGCAACAGGGGAAAATGGTTGCTCTTGTGTGAAGTAGACGCAACATTTTTCAACTTTCTGCTAAGATATGTGATTTTTTGGCAATATTTTGCACAGAAATTGGCAATTTATGCGGCAAAAGTGCGGCGTATTTGAAAAATGCGGCCACCGCATAAATATGCGGACTTTCGCTGATTATGCATTAAATTATGCGATCGCATAACCACGTTTTTCTGGAGGGACTGATTAACGATATTTTGGTTCAAGTTTCTATTAACAAAGTGTAAGTTTTTTTTTTTTTTATTAATAACACTCATTAATAGCAATTTTCACAGTACTTTGTCTGTCCCTCCAAAAGAACTAAGACCGATTATGCCTACCAGACACTAGAAGACTTTGAAAACACTTTAAAAAGACTGAAGTCTGACACATCTCACATCTAAAGATACTCATCTCACGTCTAATGTTAAATACTCATAATATGTAAAGACTGGAGAACTTACAGGGTCACACATAGCAAGACTAAAACTAGATTTGACCAAAGAAAAATGTAACCAAACTAGATAGCTACGTTTAACGTCAGCTGGTAACTTGAGGGAAAGTTTGCCAATGTTCTGATGGCAATGTTGGGGGCTCTGCGTTTACCTGCTGGTAAAGCACCTGTTGGATGACTCGCTTCAGCAGGTTTAAAAATCAGCAACTTTCCCTCTTTAGTGTTTACCTTAGCAACCATAAACAACACTGGCTCCAGCTGTTTTGTTGCTTCCTGTTTGGTGCTGGAGGGAGAGCACCCATTGATTGTTGACAATGTTCACATGATTTAACTTCACTACCAAGATCTTAAACTTACGATAATATCAAACACGTTTGATTTTGTCGAAACGTTACGAAGGGAAAAAGAGCTATGAGTTTTATGTAGTCTGGCTATCACCAGACCAAGCTCAATCTTTTAAGATTGAACATTAGTCTGGGGAGTCTGCTCTGTATTTTCTACTGCACAAGACGCTAAGACATCCTCCTTTTGTAGGAATTGTTCCAGGGCAAGTTTCTGTTCCGTTTTCAGTGAAAACTTGCCTATGAAATCTTTTAAAACAGCAGCGGCAGCGGTATCAACAGGTTGCTGCGCTTCGGTGGCCACCATGTTGAATGTAAACAAAAAGCTGCTTGCCGTCGCTTCTCCATCGTCATCGTGTTAAACCCGCCAATAGCGCCGCCAGGTGGATAATCCAGTTTGTGATTGGTCCCCGCAGATTTGTAACGGAAGCAGGATAGAAACATGTACAGGTTTCCATCCTGAGCTGCAAGGAGAAATCAAATCACCGGCAGATCGGGCTGGGTTTAGCCAGTCTAAGTTTTATGACCACTTTACACCAAACGACTGAGACCAAAGAGAGAGAAAAAAGACAACTGAGTCCTTTGTGAAATGAAATGACCGCAAAATGCAAAACAGACTGAGTCCCTTTTGAGATGGTCCACTTTTCGGTCCACTCGGATGACAGAATTCAGTTCTTTAACAGAGAACTGTATGTAAAAACAAGTGTGATGACAAATGTGTTATTTTCTAGCTGGATATAAATATCCATATACATTTACGTATGTTGAATAACGTCTCTTGTTCTTTTTATGTCTTATGGTGGATGACTAACAAAGAAGTGACTCACTCCTATCCATCACCCACTGCTACATGTATGAAGAGTGTCAATGCTGTCTGAACATCCTCTTTTTGTACACCTCGTTGTTTCAGCCATAAGCTGTGGTCACACATATGCAAATGCAGGTGACCTGCTGAGGTGATACCGGCTGGTTAGTGAAGGGAATTGTGTCTAAATTTAGGCCCTAAGGCCTGTCAAATCTGACTGCAATTTATTATGTCCCGCGCCTTCTTTCACTGGACTTAAAGGTACTCTGCTGCACGTATTTCATTACTTTGTGGAAAAAATGCCTTGGTTACCTTATTTCAAGCCATTCTTGCGTGGTATAGAAAGCCTACAGGAAGACTCAGCTTGATTTCTGCCAGTTCTCATTAATATTCAACAAGCTAAGCTGTTTGAATTTGATTGGCTAACAGCTAGCCAATGAGAGCCTGGCTGCCAGAATCCTTTACCCAGCGCAACTGGGCGAGCTCATGAATAGTAATGAGCTCAGGCAACATGATGTCAGACTGACCAGCTTTTGTAATTTGCCTGATTTCTCTGCTTATTTCTTTTCAGTGGCTAGAGCTGACAGAAGAGGTAGCAGTTCATTTTCACATTCACAACATAACACAAACACACATATGGACCTAACATATTTAAAAAAATACAAGGAAGGAACAGGTTTTGTGTGGCAGGGCACCGTTAAGTTTACGAGAACACAAGGATCAATCTGAGACGAAGAGTTCAGTTAAGCAAAGTTTACTGACTTCAGCATAAAAGTTACAACACAATTGTGGGTTCCCAAACAGAGTCTAAGTTTCCCTAGCAACAGACATGAAGTCGCAGCTCGGTCCACCAAAGTCTCCGTCCAAACAAGATGAGCAACAATCAACTACCCAGCCAGCAATGACATGTGGGGCCCAGGTGAGGGCTTCATGGGCGGCAAATGTGGGCCCCATTATGGGCTTGCACCCAGGATCCACATTGGGGCAAGTCGTGGAAGCCCAGACATACTAAAAGTGGGACCTGTAAGGGTACTGCATGGGTCTTAATTGGGCACTTCATGTCAGACCCATTTGGGACCCACCTGCCCAAATGGGTCTAAAGTGGGCTTGCACCCGGGATCCAACCATGGCTACCCAGATGGGCTTTAAATGGGCTCTGTAAGGGTCTTATGTAGGTCCTAACTGGGTTATTCATGACAGACCCATTTGGGCCCCACCTGCCTAAAGGGCGTTTAAAATGGGCTTGCTCCCAGGATCCACACGGGGGCCAGCCGTGGATGCACAGATGGGTTTTAAGTGGGACCTGTAAGGGTCTTATGTGGGTCTTAACTGGGTATTTCATGTCACACCCATTTGGGCCCCACCTGCCAAAAGGGCGTTTAAAATGGGCTTGCACCCGAGATCCACACGGGGGCCAGCTGTGGATGCCCAGATGGGTTTTAATTGGGACCTGTAAGGGTCTTATGTGGGTCCTAACTGGGTAATTCATGTCAGATCGATTTGGGCCCCACCTGCCCAAAGGGGTTTAAAGTGGGTTTGCACCCAGGATCCAGCCGTGGATGCCCAGATGGGCTTTAAAAGGGACATATAAGGGTGTTATGTGGGATCTTAACCTGGAAATTCATGTCAGACCCATTTGGGCCCCACCTGCCTAAAGGGCATTTAAAATGGGCTTGCACCAGGGATCCACATGGGGGCCAGCCGTGGATGCCAAGATGGGTTTTAAGTGGGATCTGTAAGAGTCTTACGTGGGTCTTAACTGGGTAATTCATGTCAGACCCATTTGGGCCACACCTGACTAAAGGGGTTTAAAGTGTGCTTGCACAAGGATTTAACCGTGAATGCCCCTATGGGCTTAAAGTGGGCTCTGTAAGGATCTTATGTTGGTCCTAACTGGGCAATTCATGCAAGGCCTATCTAAGCCCAACCATGCCAAATGGTTTAAGGAAGCAATCTAAGAAAAATGAAGAATGAATATAAGTCAAGATAAATAAAAGACACTTGTCACTTTGAACTGCAAGAATTGTTTAATTGAACAACAAAAATGATCTTTAAAAAACAATTTAAATGTCACAACATACCGGTAAAGAAATCAAAAATATATTTTTAAAAAATCTCTGAAAAAAAACATCTCTCCAAAAGAATACATTAATACAAAATTGTTACATCGAACAACAAACAATCTTTAAAAAACAATTTAAATGTCACAACATTCAGGTAAATATATCAAAAATGTTGTTTTTTTTAAATCTGAAGAAAAAAAAAAACACCTCTCCAAAAAATACATTAATACAAAATAGACTCATGGCGTCTGCGTGGTGGACGCTCCTTTTTCTCTTTGGGCTCTTGCAGCCCTCTCCCCTCCACGCTCACGTGCGCCGGTAAACCACTTCAACAGCGCCATTTCCACTTCTTTGCGGTTCACATTTTGAGTCATTGCATTACTCTTCAGTGCACCTAAAAACAAAGGAGCATAAGTCAATTTAGCAAGGTTCTTTTTTACTCCAACAAGTGCATGTTCTGCTCTTTCAATGGGTTGTCTCAGTCCGTTTTTTTAGTGCTAACAGTCACGGAGATATTCAAGCAGTTTAGCACTGTGATGGCCACAGCCGTGGCCATACAGCCATCTTAAAGGCGGTAACCTCATACACTCACATTTATCTTAGTTCATGCAGTTTTCCTTAAGATTGGTTTCTATATCTTTTCACACTTGACACATTATAATTGTTTGTTGTAAACATTTATTTAGTTTTAAATAACTTACAGGGCACTGGATTTGGTTTACAAATATACTTTATTAGTTCTGGATTGGTTTTCTAATATAACGGTTTTCTTTGAGCTTACCAGTGTTGCGGATTCCACACCCTGGAGTGAGGCATGCAGGCTGCAGGGACAAAAGGGTGGCATCTGGAACTACAGCAGCTTTATAGGGGTGGTGGCTAAATTGGACTCTACCACTACTTGTTATGTCAGGGGGGAGTTAGCTTTATTTGTCCTCAAGATATTTGAGTTTTGATTTGTATTGTCTTTAGTACATTTATTCAGTTAATGTTAATTAAGATTACATTTCTTTTGGTGTTTAGTTGTTTTCTTTTGTTATTTGTAATTTACATATTAGTGTTATTGTTAGTCTCCCCCTGGGTGTCAAACCTGGTCTGATCACCCAGTATATAAGTCCCCTTTGTTTGTTGTATAGGAGGTCAGTTGTATTTTTTGAGTTTGTTATGTTCAGAGCTTAAGTTCAGTTTGTTTATTTGACCACTTTTAAGGGCCCAAACTTTATTTTTATTTGTTGTCAGAATTTTTGGTGGGTAAAATAAAAAACCCTTTTTTGAAATCTCCTTGCAACTCCTCATGCCTAACTGCTTGGTCCCTGACAAGCACCATGGATTTTGTTTTCTAGTTAGTGCTCACCTTTCTTTGAAAAGAAGTCAGTTACCAATTGTTTTCCCTCATTCTGTTTTTTCTCCTCCTCCTGTCTTTCCTTTCTTTTTGGTAGCATGATTTGGCTTTCTTTGAGAAAAGACATTTCTACAGCAGAAGTTTGCGCTCCACCAGACGCTCAACTGAACTGGCTAACGTAATGCATGCAGGTCGACTAAACCATTTGGCACATTAGCAAAGGGGGGGTGAGACATTTTTGTATACAAAATAGTCAGTCAATCAACCAAGTTATTCTGCCAATACACTAACTTTACACTTCATCTGATATGCATTATAAAATATTATTAGGAAATAAAAATATCCAGGTAAAATAAAATATATTCCAAACTTTTCAAGGGCCCTCTCTCCCCTTGGGCCCTGGTAATCAGTATTGGTTTTACCCCCGGTCCGATGCCCCTAGTGTCTGTGCTGCTGCTCGTCTTTATCCAGAGAGAGCGAACACTAAGTGACGCACAGGTCTGCTTCAGAGCTCCGTCTATCGTGATATATTAATTATTGTCCAACCTCTCCCGCTGTTTTTCCTTTTGGTTAGAGTCTACATCAGATTAAACAGCACAAACCAAAAAATACAGACCACTGTACAATCTGCAGTGTTATTTTTTCTGGCAAAATAATATTTCAACTTACCTCAATTTGTGAATGTCTGATAGAAGTTCTCCTTTAAGTCACAGCTAGCAGCAGTGCTTTCCGAATGGACTGCTAACGTTTTGAGCGCGAAACAAGGCCTTTGCATACAGGCCCCTTATAGATGTCCTAAGAACTGCCTGACCAAATAACAATTAAATACAGTAAAATTCGTAAATTGAGAGAATTAACAAACGTTAACTGCTCCGCTGGCTTCATTCTGAAAGAGCCTAATTAGGTGTTGTGTGCATAACAGGCGGAAAGAGTACTGAAAAGCTGTGCTCAAGTACAAGCGCTGTTACATTGCTAAAATATTACTCTGTTACAAGTAAAAGTACTAGTGTTAGTGTTAGAGAAATACTCAAGTAAAAGTACAATTTGTAAAAAAACAAAAAAAAAACTACTCAGAGTATTAGTTACTTTTAACCACCGTCACTTCTCCAGATAAGGGCTGGATGTGTGTTTTCCTTTACCAAAAGTTAAAATGCCAACAATCTATTAATCATTAATAATTGATTAGATACAAAACAAGTGTTTTTCCCTCATTTTTTTCTCAAACAGATCTACTGTACCTTTTACAGCCAACACATCAGTCATTGTTGGTGTATGAGCTACACCTTGATAGAAACACATGCTACTCCTTGGTCCAAGGACATCTAACAACAGAGAAGTGGAAGACAGATTGATGATGAAGCCTCCTGCAAGTCCTTTTCTAACAAATATTGAATTACAATTTCCTAAGAGGTAATAAATGCATCATATTCATGTCCATAAAGGGACTAGCTGTCTGTGAGCTATTTGGCGTCATCTTCAAAAATGAAGTACCGTAAAACTTTGAATAGGATCCCGGAGTTTTATTTGATCAAATAGACCATTGGGACAGGCATCTATGGGATGTGGATAACCGTATGGGGTTATTTGTAGGGATGCTTGACATTGATTTTGTACCAATATCCGATATACCAATATTGTCCAATGCTTAATTTCCGATACCGATATTAGCCAATACAGATACCGAAACATATGATCGTTTATAGGCTTACTGCCCACTTTTCCATGACTCCCTTGAAACTGGGGATTTGAATGGTTTGAAGGACTAGCCAGCAACCGGTAGGCTAACTGGGGTGCGGTGCTTACTACCCCTTCGAGAGAAGATGCTAACTGAACATTTCTTTGACTGAGGTAAACTGAAAACAAATAGCCACACAAGAACAAAAATTCAACTCATTCCACTCATTGGGGCTTAGATCTGCCCTGCTCAAGAATTTATTTACTCTACAAACCCTGTGTGTATGCTGGTTGGCCAACAACCTACACCCAAATTTTGTCTGCATTCGCATTGAGAGGAAACAAGCTTTCCAATAAGGTATAAAATCACATACTTTAGTCATTTTAAACCATTTCAAAAACCAATACCGATATTTACCGATATTGAATTTTAAAGCCAATATTGGCCGATAATATAGAGCATAGTTATTTGTCTAAATATGTGTTTCTGCCCCAAGGGACAGGCGTCTGGGACTAGGCTATTATTTGAAGTGTTACGGTAGGCCTGCAACCTTTCTGAGAGTCCACTAATCAGCATAATTCAACACAGCGTAAATTTCGACCTATTTTGATGTTTTTTACATTTTTGGGAAGTTACATTTTTCATTTTCTGCACGACTAACAAAAATGACTGATGGATTGTTTTAGCGAAAGATCTACATTCATGCAATGTTTGTTCTTTGGTGACTAGCGTGACTTGAAATGTATTGAGTTACAATTTCTAAATCTCAACATGCTTGATTAGCCTAAATGTAGAGTACTACAAGTTACTAAAAATTGTACAGTAAGTAATTACATAACTCAGTAGGCCTACATAGTTACTTTGCGCCTCTGCCATGCAGGACCCATATATGTGTTCCCAGATTAAACCCATGCCCACTCGGCACATAAATATGTCATGCAAGACCCATATATTGTGTTCCCAGATTAAACCCATGCCCACTCGGCACATAAATATGTCATGCAAGACGCATATATGTGTTCCCAGATCAAACCCATGCCCACTCGGCACATAAAAATGCCATGCAGGACCCATGTATGTGTTCCCTCATCAAACCCATTCCCACTTGGCCCATAAAAATTCTATGCAGGACCCATATATGCGTTCCCAGTTCAAACCCATGGCCACTTGGCCCATAAAAATGACATGCAGGACTTATATATGTGTTCCCAGTTCAAACCCATGCCCACTCGGCCCATAAATATGCCATTCAAGACGTATGTGTTCCCTGATCAAACCCATAAAACTCGGCCCATAAAACTTCTATGCAGGATCCACATATGCATTCCCAGTTCAAACCCATGCCCATAAATGTGCCATGCAGGACCCATAGATGTGTTCCCAGTTCAAACCCATGCCCACTTGGACCATAAAACGTCTATGCAGGATCCATATATGCATTCCCAGTTCAAACCCATGCCCACTCGGCCCATAACTGTGCCATGCAGGACCCATATATGTGTTCCCTGATCAAACCCATGCCCACTCGGCCCATAAAAATTCTATGCAGGACCCATATATGCGTTCCCAGTTCAAACCCATGCCCACTCGGCCCATAAATGTGCCATGCAGGACCCATATATGTGTTCCCAGTTCAAAACCATGCCCACTTGGCCCATAAAAATTCTATGCAGGACCCATATATGCGTTCCCAGTTCAAACCCATGGCCACTCGGCCCATAAAAATGCCATGCAGGACCGATATATGTGTTCCCAGTTCAAACCCATGCCCACTTGGACCATAAAACTTCTATGCAGGATCCATATATGCATTCCCAGTTCAAACCCATGCCCACTCGGCCCATAAATGTGCCATGCAGGACCCATATATGTGTTCCCAGATCAAACCCATGCCCACTTGGCCCATACAAATTCTCTGCAGGACCCATATATGCGTTCCCAGTTCAAACCCATGGCCACTTGGCCCATACAAATGCCATGCAGGACCCATATATGTGTTCCCAGTTCAAACCCATGCCCACTCGGCACATAAATATGTCATGCAAGACCCATATATGTGTTCCCAGATCAAACCCACGCCCACTCGGCACATAAAAATGCCATGCAGGACCCATTTTTGTTTTCCCAGTTCAAACCCATGGCCACTTGGCCCATAAAAATTCTATGCAGGACCCATATATGTGTTCCCAGTTCAAACCCATGCCCACTCGGCCCATAAATATGCCATTCAAGACCCATATATGTGTTCCCAGATCAAACCCATGCCCACTTGGCCCATGAATATGCTATGCAGGACCCATTTATATGTTCTCAGTTCAAACCCATGCCCAATTGGCCCATGCCTGTCCCTCATGGGGCCCATGTAATCAGCTCATATGGGCTTCCTATGTGGGACTACTACTACAAAACCTACATGGGACCCGCTGATTTCACCCAGCCAAAGCCCATGCCCACACAGATACCATGGAACCCCTACTTAACCCATCTGGGCCCCACATGTCATTGCTGGCTGGGTAGGGCTGTCAATTGATGAAAATATTTAATTGCAAATTAATCGCACATTTTTTGTCTCTTCTAAATGTACTTTAAAAGGGAGTTTTTAATGCTCAAGTGGTATTTGAGTCTAGACGTACTCCGGTGGTAACTCAGTTTACACAAGAGCAGCCTTCCTGGAAGCCGTGCAGCTGAAAGCCGTCGCTATCTCCGCCCGTACGGCTGACAGACAAGGACGCCTCATCCCTCTAAAAAACACGTTTCCTCATTTCATCATTCCTCGCTTCTCTACCATGCTTATCAGCGGGGCGGACTAAGACACGAAGAAGGGAAGCAAGTGAGGGAAACATGGATGCAATTTAAGGACTTGGGACGTACAAACATGGGATGCGAAGATGGGACACCGCAGTTCTATTCGCCCCTTTCACTCACATAGAATAGAAGTGAATGGGAGGCGGAGAATCAATCAGTACTTCCAGAAAAATGGGTAGTTTTTTTGTGATTGGTGCGGGCAAAAATCCTTGATTATGCGGCACGTTTTCTTAAAAAAATTGATGGAATATGCGGGACATTTATGCAATTTTATGCGATGAAATTGCGGGAACTTGCAAAAACTGAGGTTTGATGAAAAAGGGAAAAAAAAGTGATTCCCCCAACACCCTGCTTTTCGATGACGTTCACATCGCGTAATTATGTCACTTCATAACGTTCCCATGGCAACAGGGGAAAATGGCTGCTCTTGTGTGAAGTAAACGCAACATTTTTCAACTTTCTGCTAAGATATATTATGGGACTTTTTTGCAACGAAAATGCGGGGATTATGAAATCATGCAAGCCCCGCATATTTTGCGTGGAAATTGGAAATTTATGCGGCAAAAGTGCGGCATATTTGAAAAAATGCAGCCCCCGCATAAATATGCGGACTTTGGCTGATTATGTGTTGAATTATGCGATCGCATAATCGCGTTTTTCTGGAGGGACTTATCAATGGTATCGCCAATGGTAATTCTGTGACCGCAGCTTCAAGTGGTTGTAACCGTTCAAACCCAAACATTTATTTGTATACTACCTTTCATACGGGTGAGGGGGAAATTAAAAGTGCTTTACAGATGATGAAATCATTCAATTAATAAAATACAGAAATACTTAATAGTTCACAGGAAGCTTTTACTTCCTGTGATGGCCCCTAATGTGTCACCTTGTGTTTGCTGTGTGATTCCGCTCCGTGGGCTCTCTCTGCAGGTGGTCGTTAGAGCGACTGGTAACACCTGAGGCTGCTTCCTGGTTATTTCAGTCTGGATGCAGCTGGTAGCCACCTCTCTCTGCTGCCGCTGCAGCTTTGCTCCTCTCCCGTTGGCTTTAGCTCTTTGCTTGGCTTTTATACAGCGGTGGAAGAAGTATTCAGAACCTTTACTTAAGTAAAAGTACTAATACCAAACTGTCAAAATACTCTGTTACAAGTAAAAGTCCTACATTGAAAATGTTACTTAAGGAAAAGTCTGAAAGTATCATTAGGAAAAAGTATAAAAAGTAATCCTCCCATTGTAGAAAGAGTAAAGGATCCAACCAGTTGTGTGTTTAATGGTCTCATCATCTCAGCATGACTTGTAGTCCGTTATATTGTCGGCTAGTTTACTTTAGAATCAAACATCAGATTTTATAAACTACATGGGTTCTGTGTGCAGGAATCTTAATGTGTAAAGTAACTAGTAACTAAAGTAACTAGTAACTAAAGCTGTAACAGATGAATGTAGCGGAGTAACTAAAGTAACTAGTAACTAAAGCTGGAACAGATGAATGTAGCGGAGTAACTAAAGTAACTAGTAACTAAAGCTGGAACAGATGAATGTAGTGGAGTAACTAAAGTAACTAGTAACTAAAGCTGGAACAGATGAATGTAGTGGAGTAACTAAAGTAACTAGTAACTAAAGCTGTAACAGATGAATGTAGAGGAGTAACTAAAGTAACTAGTAACTAAAGCTGTAACAGATGAATGTAGTGGAGTAAAAAGTAGAAATAGAGAGTAGAAGTAGAAGTAGAAGTAGAAGTAGAAAGTGGCATGAAAAGAAAAGACTCAAGTAAAATACAAGTACGTCAAATTTGTACTTAAGTACAGTACCACTGTTTTTATTCAACTTTTCTACGCCCACATCTTCCACTCATCCACATCACACATTACTGACTTTACTGACATCCACACCCCATGCTTTAATTACCTAAGCTGTCACTTTAATTTGGCTTAATTAGTTTAAATGAAATATATTTTGTTCAACCTTGATCATGGTTCCTCGGTTTTGTTGTGGCCACTTGACCAAACCTACCCAAATGGTCACTACACTGCCTGAGGTAAAAAAAAATAATTTAAAAAAAACCCTCTTTAAGCTTTATTTATACTGGCGCGTGTTACGTGGAGCAAGCTACGAGCATGCACGGAGACGTTTATGCCTGTATCACATTATTCGTTGCCGTATTCTCAAACTCCAGGAGGCGTACAAACAAAATAATCTGTGAGCAATAGGCAAAGAAGTAGAGGGCAGAAGTACCGGATAACAGGCTGCCTGGCAGCAGTAGTAAATACATCCATGGTAGACACCAACGTATCGCCAAACATTACATCTGTCTAGTCTAATCTCCAATTGAAATGACTGTCTGCCTCTTGATGTTAAAAACTCTGTCATAAAGACCATTTTCATATTCAACAAGGAAATCTCATGTTTTTCCACACTCTCCAGCAAAATGCGTCTTTTCCCAGAGTGGCGTCTCTCTTTGAGCACATATTTAAAGCCATAGAGAGCCGAAGTCACGCCCCTTTCGGTGGACCTCATGGGACCTTAACTCGGAAAAAATATGAACGGTAGTGAACGGGAAGAGGCAAATAATTTTTTGATCCCGTTTGAATTGAGGCATCGATTACAAATATGATGTTCGTCAATTTAAAAGATAATTTTTCAACCGAAGAAAGTCTCAGTTAGCCGTAGGTTTGTCATATGACCACTTAGTTTAGTGTGAAACCGCTCAGTGGACTACATCTCTCGTCACCTAGCTTTATGCTCAATTTGCTCGCTAGCTAGCTAGCTTAGCTCTGTTCCACAACATGTAACTTTATCTTAACTGATGTGTTTTATCCTGTGAAGTGTTTTCAGCAGAGAAGCAAAAGAACAAGTGAGATCCTCTGCTCATTAGAGTAACGTTACATCCCCGGTACGATACAGACATCGTAGATTCAGCTAGACGTCGTCAATGAGACATTGAAGTGTGTAGCCTTTCTAATTACATATTTTCACTTATACTCTTATACTTCAACAGTTTAACAATAAACTGAGACATTCTTCGGTTGATGTTTTAAATTGACGAACATCATATCTGTAATCCATGACTCAATTCAAACGGGACCAAAAAATAATTATTATCTCTCCATTGACTCTCGTTCATATTTTTTTCCGAATTAAGGTCCCATGGACCGGAAGTAGAAGGGCGTGACTTGGGCTCTCTATAGTGCATAGTTTCTGTTGCCCCCCATGAGGGATTCCAAGTAATGACAACAACACTGTCGGCGCGGCCACATGATACAAACCTTGCGTGATTACGCACCTCCCCCCCCATCCACCCACCCCTCCTCCACGCAGTTGGTAGTAGCCAAGGAGGACACGGAGGATTACAAAAACATGATGGACTCTTCAGAAGAGGTGTTACCTTCACTCAAGCTTCTGCCTACTGAAATAGTTACCAACCCTGCGTTTAAGTAAGGTGTGAAAATAGCCTTGTGTGTGTGTGTGTGTGTGTGTGTGTGTGTGTGTGTGTGTGTGTGTGTGTGTGTGGAAGCCAATTAATGAGCAGTTATTTTCGACCCTCTCCAGGACAGGATGTCGTATTTGCTGCTGTGACTACACAGTGACGGGAGGTACACATCAAATCAACACAGAATGAAATGGAGCATTAATGAGCCTTCAAAATTCAGACAGCACTTCATTGTGTATGTGTTTGTGTGTGTGTCTGTGTGTGTGTGTGTGTGTGTGTGTGTGTGTGGGTAAGAAAGCCTCGATGTAAAAACCCTGCAGGAACAGCGAGCGGTCTTTAAACACCAACAGTAATTTACAAAAGCAAACAGGATTCGCAAATTGCAATTGCATCCGCAGCCTGATGTCACACAATGTTCTGAGCTTATTTTAGTTTTCTCTTCTCGCATCTCCACCTCGAGTGGCAGCTGCAGGAGAAGGAAAACACTTAATAACATACCGTACAGTCAGCTGTTCAGTAAAAAAAAACGTGTAAAACCCTTATAATGTCTGTTGTAGTTTCAGTTTATTACAACTTGGGTCTTATTTTGGTATATTTGTCCATCATTTCACAGTGATAGTAACGTTGTGCTCACCAAGTTAATTTGGAGACCTGGAAACATGCTATAGGTAGTTTATTCCTACCCTCTCACTTGTTTAAGGGAGTTTAGAAGATTCTTGAAACCACGTAAATGGTAGGGATAGACCGGTTATCGGCCCGTTTTTTTGGCAGTTTGCAGATTATCTGTAACGGTATTTTATTTGCCTGATAACCGATAAAGTTAATTTATCAAAAAGTGGTCTACTTTGGCTCGGCTCCAGCTCTGTGTCTGTCCCTCTGCTTTGGTTTCACTCACCACTGAGTCTGACTTAATGTCCCGCCCACAACACTATTTGACTCTCTTTTACTAATTAGTGCCCTTGGTATAAATAGGAACCAATCTTTGGTTCCTCGGGTGCAACCCGGAAGCACATACAGTTTTTGACCATATATGCGCGCACGCACACCAACACCATACCACCACAACACTACACGGGCATACATACAAGAAGGTATTTGTCTGGAAACCCAACTAAGACCTCATGGAAATAAATGGAACCAACGGTTTTAACTGCCAATATGACTTTCATTGATCAAAAAGGTAAAAAGTGCATCAATTACTCTACCCGTGGAACAGCACCTCAGGGGCTTAAAGTTTGGGCTTGGGCCGGTTACACACTGTCTGCGTCGCGTCAACATGTCAGCTGCGTGGCGTGTCCGTTTATATTTCGGCTCCCATGTTAACAGGTTAGAGCTTGCACACTGCCTGAAACGCATGCATGCTAGAAATAGGACCGATGCCTATCTCATATCTTTGGTTCGAACTGGGCTTTAAAGATTATAATTTTCACTGTTTATGCATATCAGTTCCAAATATCAGTTATCGGTTTTACTAACTACTAATAATCAGTATTGGTATCGGCCTTGAAAAACCCTAGTAAATGATGATTTTTTGTGTGCATTTTACAAAAAGAAAATGCTAAATAAAACAGGAAGTGGCATTGTTCTGCAAAAATTTCTCTATTTCAAGACATAATAATATACACAAAATGAAAATGGATATTTCTCTTGTTATACATCCAGAGGAGTCGAAAGGGTTGAGCAACAGTGCAGTGACTTATGGTGACATATTTTATTTTATTTTTTTGAAGTGTGGGATGAGGCAGAGCCAGCCCGGCGTGGCCGCTGTCGTCCACCCCCGCTCTGTGATTAAACTGACAGTTGGGATGTCGCAGAGCGCCAAAGCACTGCTATCGAAACTGTGAACCGGCTGCCATAATTAACGGCTTTCGACTGCACGAGGAACAATGTGCCAGAGCAGCTGAGAGAGGATCAGACACACAGTCAGAGGCCCCGATGTCTGTCCAATCCAATCCAATTTTATTTATATAGCGCATTTCACAGATAAACAAATCAACAAAGCGCTTCACAAGGTACATACAAACAAATATGGGGTAAAGAAAATACAGCATGACATGATGAGAGACGAGGAGAAAAAGGCAACTCCCAGACTATGCTCCCAGTAGGAGTACAGTGTGGGAACAGGAAAAAAACACCTCAGCAACATAATATAAGCACATAACCAATACAAGGGCACACAAGACACACAGTGGGTGAGGGGGATGTTGGGTGCATGGGGATGGGGGTGTTGGGATAGAGGTAGTCCAGCACAGGCAAACAGACATCTGGTCCTGCAGCCAAACAAAGGCGCTGGTCCCAGACCCGCCCGCCTGACTGGGGGAAGAAGCGGTGAAGGCGCTGGATGGGGGGGTGGGGGGTGGTTGCAAATCTGTATATATGTCAAAGTTTGTGTATGTGTAGGCCTGATTAGTCAAGCTGTGACAAATAAACTGTTTTTTTGGCTTGCTGTTGTTTTCTGCATCAGGACTAAATGTGCAGTGATGCCACCTTGAGTTCAGTTTAGTCACAACAATCTGTGACATGTGGATTGGTAATTTTTTGCAATGGAATTTCAAAACCGACGCCCGACATGAAGTACATCCACTTGGCTCTTGAAAACTTTTTAAGAGGATGGTGGATTAAGCTAAAGAGTAGACAGGAGTCAATTTAAACAATAAATACATTATTAGGTACATTTTAATGAGTTAAAAGGTACAGAGACAACAAGAAATTCAACAAAAACTCAATTAAATTTTAAGTTATGTCAGGACACTTTACAGATCTAGTAGGTCTAGACCACACTCTATAATTTACAGAGACCCAACAATTCCCCCAAGAGTGAGCATTTGGTGCGACAGCAGCGAGATAAAAAGGGCAACAACACTTCTCAGATTTCTAAACTTAACTAAGTATATTTTGTGCCTAAATGTAACCAAAACAGTGAGCGTTCCCAACTGTTTCACGTCGTGTTTCAAACCGCGACTGTTACATTCTGTGGTTTTGATGAGGTTGTATTTCCTGCCACAGCTAGGGGCGCTAATTTCTAAAAATGCTTCTGTGGGTTGTAGCAACAGGGTAGGAATAAATAACCGATATCGTCGTATGGTTTGGAGGACTTGTTGGCTGAAGCTGATAGGAATGTGTTTAGTTTTGCAGGGATTAAACCACAAACCACAGTGTTGGTAAAGTGAAATTTTGACCTGCAGATGGCGCTAAATGAATAGCAGAGTATCAACAAAGTTATTACAATTCATCATCTGGGGAGCATGGATGTCTGTACCAAATATGACAATCCATCCAATAGTTCAAAAAGCCATTTTCACTCCAAAATGTTAATGTCACTGTCGCACTAGTCTGGATCAACGAACGTACATTACCAGTGTAGCAGTATGAGTTGAACTCCTAAATGGGGTTGGATTTTATTTGTTAAACTTATTTAGTGTTAATTATTATTTTCTGTAAACGCTAGGAATGCTGAAGCCAATGGAGATCCCTGTTAGCTGTAACACTTCAACTACTGGCTGCTGTTTTGCCTAAAGAAAGCTTTTGCCTAAAGAAAGCTTTTGCCTAAAGAAAGCGTTTGCCAAGGCTGCTGTCTGTCGAGATTGCCGTTCTGCCTAAAGAAAGCTTTTGCCGAGGCTGCCACTGCTGCTATTCAAAGATCCTGAGTATTGTTGCACGCCCGTGTTGCCTTCATGGCTACTGGGCCAATGTATGAGCCACCTTCTTTTATCTGAATGAATGTAGTTGAGGGGTTTGGCTCTTTATATTAATTTGGTTGATTTAGTTGTTTCTTTCTTTTCTTCGGTTTTCAATTTAATTAAAAGTTGTACTTGTATTTTGTTTAGTTTTCTTTAGTTAGTTTTTTTTATTTAAAAATTGATTTTTCTTGGTTGTGTTAATTATAAGTGTTCTGTTTCTTGTTTTGGTACGGCTTTCTGGAACCACTAGTGGTTCTGGCCATTACATTGTATTTATATTGTGTTTGATTCTTTTCAATTTGTTTCCTTATACTTTGTTATTGATTTGTGTTAGTTCTTTTGTGAGTGAAACCCTTTAATTTTGTGTGTGTGTTTCCCATTTCTCTGCCCAATTTTTTAGTTGACTGAGAGCCGAAGGTGTTGGTGTCCGGGTGGTGGTATCTCCTTCCCGGTGTGCTGTGTTTCCCCGTTTTGATTTGCTGTGTTCACTGTTGTTTTTTTTTGTGTCACGGGTGACTTTCCCTGGGATCCCCCTTACCCCCTCGTACCTCCTTCTCCGCCACTGGTAAGCCTCAGGCTAATTATTTTTCCCCCTTTTTTGTGTGAATGTGTCTTAAATTGATTGCTCTTTTTAAACTTTATTGATTTTTTACTGAAAATAAAATTGTATTTTTGTAAGTTGAACCTCGTCTTTGGCACTTTTGTATACTGACCTGTGTGACCTTAAATATGATAATCTAGCAATTGGAAGTAAAATCATTCATTAGTAAGTGATCTCATTCTCTGGGTGAAATTCCCAGGGTGGCGTTGTCGGTGTTTGGTTTAGTCAGCTCTCGTGCCGCCACACCAGGATATTAGAGGGTAGGAATAAAAAACCAGGGCTTTAAATTGACACCATCCATCCCGCGAAATGCCGGTCAAAAATTAACTTTGGCGGGTAACATTGTAAAGTTACGAGCCAGTTTGGCCGGTAATGAAAGCAGCAAAACAACACTGCGTCTGTTTGAATTGGCCGACTGCAGAAATGCTGCCAGATTGATCTGTTTTCCGCCAAGATATTTGGGCTGCAGTGTTTCCTTTAGGATTTTTTTTTAGCAGTGGAGGCAGGTCTGTCTGGTGGAGCTGTTCATTTAATAGTCGACTCGGAAGAACGCAAAAGTTTTTACAATAAACTACATCAACACAACAGTACATGGAGTTAAACTGGATGGGCCCATTAACCTCTGAATAGTTCTACTTGTTGTTAAATTGCAATGTGAGCGGCAGCCAACCAACAAAGTGCATTATGTCAGCAGGATCATTTAAAAGGCAACCGCGGCTACATTGTGCTTCTGCCCTATTTCTGATAACGTGGCGGCAGAAATTTTGGTATGGCGGGCCGCCACTACAAAATCAACATAGAGGAAACACTGGGCTGTTTGGCTTGGAGTAATCTTTATCTGGCAACACTGCTCATAGCACTAATCCTACATTTTGCATGCAACACCATGTTGTGATGTGTTGTACAACCGTTGGCTACGTGTCTAGCGTGCGGTGGCGATGAAATTAAGGAGTTATTACATTTGTTGAAATTAGTAAAAAATGTGGCTAGTGTATAAAATGTACAAGCCATGTTGGCTGGTGATTAAAAAAAAGTTAATTTAAAGCCATGTAAACAACCCATATCGTCGTATGGTTTGGAGGACTCCAGTCATTGTTAGTGCCTTGCTTCCGCCCGATATCCACCAGGATGAGTTGTGTCTTGTTATGAAGCACACACAGAGTCTTATCTCAACTGAATAAATCCACACACACCAAGGTCACACCTGTAAATATTGTCTCTGGCCCCGGACAGGTTTCCCAGCCAGCTGTCGCTGAAGGATTTTAATCACTGCCACAATTCACGGCTAAACCACAGACAGGAAGTAGAAAAAAAACACATTGTTCGGTGCAAGGGCACATCTAAACTGTACAAAATGTGCTCTCTTGAAGCAGAGCAGACCTTTGTCATCACAGACAGGTGTGCTGAGTCACTTTACAGGATGGAGCGGCCGACTGTGTCCTAATACAGCTTTAATCATCAGTTTAATGAATTACAATGGGATGTGTCTGCCTCACTGGTTCATCACCTGCCTTCATTTCCTGTATGGAGAAAAACTGTCCCGTTAAAAGTTTGGGTTACACTTTACTTGAAGGTATCTACATAAGAGTGACATGACACTGTCATGAACGTGTCTTGAACATTATAAAAAAGTCATAAACGTTTATGACATAACGCTTCTGTCAGTAAGTGTAATTCGTTTTTGTCATGAGAAGTAATGGTTAAGGTTAGAGTTAGGGTTAGGGTTCATGTGTCATGACAGTGTCATGTGTTCATGACAGTGTCATGTCACTCTTATGTAGATACCTTCAAGTAAAGTGTTACCAAAGTTTCTTTTGTGAAGTTAGCAACTGAATACTAAGGCTATGTTTACACGGAAACGATTCTGAGAGAAAACGCAAAAGTGGCGTTGCGTTATCACTTTTTATTCTGCGTCTAGACGAGCGTTATGGAGGGGAAATCTGCGTGCACATGGTGACGCAAAAGTGTGTGAAATTCGATGTAGTATGCACTCCAGGTGACTAGGTGGCACTGCCACACAACACCACCAAGGCACCCACCTGCGCAGAACATTCATTCTACTTCTCTCCTGCTTGAGAGCGAGAGGCAGCGGGCAGAGGAGGCTGAAGCAGACCCTCCTCTGCCCGCTGACCTCTGACCGCTGCCACTCGCTCGCTCTCTCTCTCTCTTCATCCGTAACGTTGTCGCCTGCTCTGGCTCAAATGAATAGCCTACATATCGTCATCGAACTATAACAACCTTATCCACATTGTTGAAATCATTTAAATATTGAGCCATTACATTGAAATTCTAACAGGAGCCTATAATTTCTGTATCCTACTCCGTAACAACAGACGCCTTTTTCTCGTCTCTCTCTTTTTTGCGTTTTTAAGCCCCCAAAACGCCGTCACCGTATAAACGAAAGGCACATCCGATAAAATATTATTTCGTTTTCACCCGAGAGCGTCATCGTGTAAACAGGGCCTCAAACCAAAACCTGAACAGCAAATTCACTTGCCACACAGAAGACAGACAGGTATGACCAACTACACACTATATAATTCATACTTTCTGAATGAACTCATCTTTATAGTATAGAATGTGACACAAGATTTGAACTTACGTAAGTTCTGAAAATAGCTTTTCAAAGCGAGATTCATTATTTCCCCTCAAAATAAAATTTCAACCGAAATGAGCGTCAAATGTCGAGGCAGACAAACTTACGTATGTATACCAAAATGCAAACCATTATCATATTTTCTGGGAATGTGCTATCGTTAAATACTTTTGGAAGTCGATACACAGTACCATACAGGAGTTATTTCAAGAGGAAATCCCTCATAGAATTTAAGACAATCTACCTTGGGAACATACCTCAAGACTAGTTTAAAGGAGATAAGTATCTAATTAACATTTTGCTGGTGGCCAGTAAAAAGACTCTTACTAGGAAGTGGCTATTGGATGGATACTGTGGGCTAAATTTATTAGATGGAGCAAATAACAGCCTATGTAAATCATAGAATTTGTTTCATGTTGGGAAAGATGATTTAACCATGTCACATCTAATAGCCCTGATTGTATTTCTTTATTTTACTGATTATGTTATGTTGAAAAGATTACTCTCTGTCTGTATATAGTTTTTTTTTTTTTTTTATTGTTGTTTGACTTAGTCGTAATATTTTATAGTTTAGAATCTTGTATGTATCGTATTTTGTATGATACATGAAAATTCTGTATCAAAATGTATCTGATTCTAAACATTAATAAACTATAAATTATAAAAATTCTCATACGTCAAAAATAAACGTAATCTAGGAGAAAATATTTTTCCATCAAAACATACATGTATGTTGTAATGAGAATGCTGTTTAGTTATGGGAACGTAATTTTAAGGAGATATGGGTGATGATTTCCAGATCTTGTATATTTAAAAAAATGCTTTTTCGAGTTGTGAACAATGGCCTTCCTGTCTGTATTATTATTTTTTTTTTAAATAAGAGAAGGTAATTATAATTTAAGATGGTTCTCTATCGTTGAAACTGGTAAAGTTAGGGACTAATGTAAAATTCCATGTGTTTTAGTTTTGGGTATTAAATTATGGAATGAACTTAAGGATGAGTTGAAAATGTGTATAGCCTACATCTCTGTTTAGTTTTAAAAAAAGCCTTAAAATCTGAACTATTTGATTCAAATGTACTAAATTACTAGTATTTGGTTTAATTTAGTTTAGTTGGATTTCTGGTTGATTCTATAGGGGTTATAGAATAGGCAAAAATAAGCCTGTACAACAAACTTGTAAAACATGTTTATCTTGTTTTATTGACCCGCTGTGTCGAGGAAAGCGTGCCTATGTTCCCACAGCCCTATGTTCCCACAAATCTAAGATTGTTCTTAAAATTAGGCCCTATGTTAGGGTTAGGGTTACATTCTCTCTTTAGTCCATTGCTACTGGATAATAAATTGGGTGTAATTGGCTGCCAAATTGTGAGAAAGGGGGATGCACCTCAGCTAGTTTTAATTTATGTTCACGAGTCCAATGTAATACGTAACGTATACGTTAGTGGTGGGCTGATTGATCCAAAAAGCAATAATATCGCTACCAATGTTGGTACTGATATTGATCAATCATAGTGTAATGAGATTGATACTTTAGTTTCAGTTTCTCTCCAGTATGCACCGCTGCGGTTTCATCAAAGAGGCGACCTGGCTGTCTGTGTTAAGTGCTGCAGCTTTAAAGTGCCAAGACCCGCCCTACGAAGCAGCTCAATTGGTTGGGGTTAGGCATTGACCTTGAGTGGTTAAGGTTAGGCTAGCCGATTGGTCAGGGGATAGGACCTGAACAAATGGGGTTACGTTACCTTGCGTACGCATGGACGCCTGGCCAATAAATGCTATTGAAGGGCGGGTCTTGGCGTGGCCATAGTGGGATTCGTAATATTGCGCCCCAGCGGCAGCCAACAGCACACACACACAAGCCGGACATAGATAGAGCAGAAGAACGGCAGAGAGGAAGATGAACGCTGTGTGGCTATATTTTCAGACCAAAAATGAAACAACAGCAAGCTGTATAATTTGTAAAAGGCTGTAAGTTACAGTGGTAACACAACAATGTTATACAAGCAAATGAAAATTCTGTCCTGGGTTTTAACTTCCAAAGGAAAAATCACAAAAACACTTAAAGGTCATGAGAATTCATTTAGATTTAACAATTTGATGATGCATTCACCTTAAATATTAAACAGTATCGGTATCGTATCGTATTTGTATCGGCAATATTGGCCCTGTATTTACTTGGTATCGGATCAATAACAAATTTTACCCTCAGCTAGTTTTAATTTATGTTCATGTGCCCAATGACCTCAATATTTCCACATTTCTTCTTTCAATTAGGAACAAGTGAAACTTTCTCTCTACTTTAGGACTTGCACTGACAATGTGAATGAGCAGTAGAGATAAAACATGAAGTTTTTGTCCAGGAAGAGAGGAGAAGAAGCTGGGTCAGTAGACTGTCTAGACACCCAGCTCTGGTCCTGTGTACAGAAATAGACAGTGACCTGGTGTTTCTCTGCCCAGATCACTCTCTCTCTCACACACACACACACACACACACACACACACACACACACACACACACACACACACACACTGCAGCATCGGAGATCTGGAACACACTCATATAATCAAACCAGACAGCAGTACAATACATTACATTTGAGACTGTCCTCCCCTGAAAAAAAAAAAAACAGACATTGTTTGTACAAGCAGCAGTTACGACATATGTACATTTACACTTCTAGTGGTGTCACCCTCTCGTTTTATTTCGTCATATCGCACAAAAACGTATGCACGACAAATTTCATGATATTCTACGATGCGGTTACGGTCGTTTCAGTGGCCGTGGCAGTTAAGTTTAGCCGACAAAAGGTGACCACCAAAATGACTAGTGAATAATATAAAAAAATATAAAAAATTGTGGTTTGGGTTAAAACACCGTTCCCCTTAAGTAGTACTCCCGGGACATGAACACCTGTTTCCTGGGTGAAAGTCTTGTGTTTTCTCCTTAACTTCTTCAGGACATGAACACCTGTTTCCTGGGTGAAAGTCTTGTGCTTTAGGGCCAACCATACATACATGTAGCTATATGTATGAATGGTTCATGAGAACAGCCTGTTTAGACACCTAAAACATCTATATCAGTCTAAGTAGATGCTATATTAAGAATATTTTTACCGCTTTACCTTGCTGTCAGGCAGCCCTTTATGACATGACGGGGAACTGAACTTATCTATGCTCTCTTCAAATCCACCAGACTCCTTTGACAAAAAAAACATACACAGATATTAATATTTTTAGGTGTCTAAAATCCATTTAGCTGCTGCCCCCATCCACAGCAGGACATTGCTTAGCTTCGGTGCCGGTACTCCTGTCGGCTTCTCCAAACTAGTGGCGTGCCGAGTATACCGTCACAGCTGCTTGCTTTTGGGGACATCTATCCCTGTCTAACCAGAAAATTGGGTTAACACAGTCTCTTTAAAAAGAGCTGTTATTTTTTCTTCACCATAAAAACTTGTTTCAAGAGGAAACGTGTAAACTTGGTGACAGACCTGAATGCCAAAGTCATTCATTCTGATTGATGCATTAGCAGAACTGATCCTGTAATTCTGTTTCACGCCCCAGTTACTTTTCAGGGCCTGACGGGAACGCACCTCCCCCCCCCACGCCACCTACTTACCCAGAATAAA